>JALIGW010000031.1:1574244-1584244 GCA_023053685.1 Diadophis punctatus similis
AAGAAGAAAGAAAAACGGGTAGTGAAAAGCCCCAAGGAGAGCACGCAGGGCTTTCTGAGAGAGTGAGAAGAGACACAGAGACAGGGAGCGAGAGAGAGAGATACAACACTCACAGAGAGAGAGACAGACATAGAGACACACAGAGAGAGGGGGAAGACAGAGAGAAAAAGAGAAAGAGATGAGAGAAAGAAAGAGACACAGAGAGAGAGAGAGAAATGAGAGAGAGGGTGATAGGGAGATAGAGAGAGAGAGAAAGACAGAGATGAGAGAAAGAGAAAGATGAGAGGGAGGGAGGGAGAGGAAGATAGAGAAAAAGAAAGATGAGAGAGAAAGAGAGATGAGAGAGGGAGATAGACAGAGAGACAGTTGAGGGGGAGAGAGAGAGAGAGAGAGACAGAGACACAGAGAGGGTGATACCTATTTCCCATAGAAAGCAAAACACGGGGAGCCACAAAACCTGGGTAGGTGTGGCTGGGGGAGTAATGTGACTGGGTGGGAGTGAGTGACATCAAGTTGGCCACGCCCACCCAGGTTTTGTGGCTCCCATTGTTTTGTTTTCTGTGGGAAACAGGCCCAAGTGGCTCTTTGAGTGTTTAAGGTTGCAGACCCCTGTACTAAACCAATTCCTAAAGTAACATTACTACAAGACAGTAAATCCAACCTGGTATCAATGTGGCTGGTAAGCAATACAGTGATGGAAAATGCATATTCTCTGTTAAATTGAAATCTACTTTGATGGCAATTTTTAATTTAAATTTTTATTTATTTATGAATATATTTATATCCTGCCTTTATTATTTTTATACCATACATAATTGTTTACCATTTACTACTAACTGGCCACTTCAATTTGATCACTTTCAGGCAATGTGGTATTTTAAGTTAAACTAATAACACATTATTAAATCAGTTCTTAATATACAGATATTATATTCATTGCAATTACTTTCCTTCCTGAGGAAATGCCTGACATTTGTAGTAATACTGCAATGCTGTTATGATAATTTTAATATAGAATTGTCACCACAAACATGTATTGAATATACTTTTGTGTATAAATGACTGAGAAAGACAATTCGTGTAGTCAATTCAGAACACCAAACAACAACACAATCTATATTACAGTTGTAAATGTATCATTATATTTGTTTCAGGTTTTTGTTGAGTTTTAGCCATTGGATTAATTCTTATAATTTATTCAATTGGATTAGATTAGATTAGATTAGATTAGATTAGATTAGATTAGATTAGATTAGATTAGATTAGATTAGATTAGATTAGATTAGATTATTGTTAGAGTTGGAAGGGACCTTGTAGGTCATCTAGTCCAACCCCCCACTCACCAATATAGTTTAAAGCCCTCCTGATAAGATGAGCCAGCCATTTTCCAAAGATATTTTTCCCAGTCTTTGTGAGATGTAACCCATCTCTTGCCAAAAGCCCAACTTGGAGGAAGTGCATTCCATGGTCTATGTATCTGAAGTTTTTTTGGAGACACCAACCCTTTAGCCAGTGGTTCACTTCAAGAATGCTTTGCTCTCTTGCTGGATGTTGCCCTCTTGTTGGTAGTATGGATGAGAAAACTACTTGTGCACCTACCGTATTTTCCGGAATATAAGACGCACCTTTTTACCCCCCAAAAGAGGGTGAAAACTTGGGTGCATCTTATACACCGAATGCAGCCCCACCCACCCACCCACCCCCACCCTTTGGCCTCTGTCTTCCCGCAATTTACCTGTTTGCAGCAAAGAGGGAAGAGCCTGTAAAGCCAAGCAAGTCACTAGCAGCTTCCCGACCTACAGCTGACTAAAATGAAACTGAAACTGAAACTGCAAAGAGGCAAATAGCTGGGAGAGACACGCAGATTTTTATTTTTTGCTGAACTGGATGGAAGGGGGTAAGTGAATAACTATAAATGTCTGTAGAATGTTCAAATTATTAGACTTATTTTTTAAAGACTGTTTTATTATTGTTCTAGAGCCAGGGGTCTCCAACCTTGGCAATTTTAAGACTTGTGGACTTCAACTCCCAACTCCCAACTCCCAACTTGCTGGCTGTGGAATTCTGGGAGTTAAAGTCCACAAGTCTTAAAGTTGCCAAGGTTGGAGATCCCTGTAAATCTAGACAACTTAACAAAATAAAAAAGCTTTTTAAAATAAATGCTTGCTCTGAAGAGGCCCAGTGCTATTGTATCTTCTTTTAAATAATAGAGAATAATGTATACTTCCAGGAATGTAAATTAATTTTAACAGCACTGTACAAGTATAGTCTGAAATGTAACAGTGTCCTGTTTAGTATCAGAGTTTAGTTACATTGGAGTAGATCTATTTAAATAATTGGGAGGAGTTAGTGTGACTACATTTAAGAAAACTTTCTGGCATAATGTACATTTCTCCAATTCTTTGCTATTTCTATGGGTCAAGCACACATGCACAGAAATACACAGCAAACAGTGTATATCATCTGTGCTGTTTGCTATTTGCTGTTTGGCAAATTGCTTGGAGGCAGAGGCCTTTTTTCCTTGTTTTCCTCCCCCAAAAGTAAGGTGCGTCTTATACTTCGGTGCGTCTTATACTCCGAAAAATACGGTAAGTCCTTGACTTTCTTACCTAAATGTTCATAGTCTCTCAGTATTTTCAGGTCCTTTTTTGTGTCATTAGTTCCTATATGTAGTAGTAGAAGGGGATAGTAGTCTGTGGGTTTTATTATTTTGGTTAGTTTTTCAGCTACATCTTGGATTTTAGCCCCAGGGAGACAGCATACCTCTCTGGATTGATTGTCTGGTCTACAGACTGCAGGTTCAGTTCCTTTGAGGATTGAGTCTCCTATTACCAGAACTCGTCTTTTTTTGCCTGGGGATGTTTGGGGATATTTTTCTTTATCACAGTGGCATTTGATGGTGCTATTTTGTTGAGGATTTTTGCTGGCGTTTCTTTTTTATGTGTCTGTATGTTTTCTTCTATTGGGAGTCCATGGTATTGGTTGCTTAGTACCAGTGGGGTTGAATCTGGGTGGGTTGGTTTGGACAGTGGTTTTGTGTTTGGTTTGTGTTTTTTTTCTGTGGGTGACATTTGTCCATCTGTTTTCTTCCTCCAAGGGGTCAGCTCTGGTAGAAGTTGCTTGGTCATTTTTATATTCTATTTGTGCATGTTCTTTTTGTGAGGTTTGTGGTTTCTCATTTTGTTGGTTGAGTTTCAGGGTGTTTAGATTTTTCTCTAGATCTTCTACTTTTTCTTCTAGTAATTTGATTAATTTGCATTTGGTGCATGTGTAGTTTTGGTATTCTATGGGAATTGCCTCACAGCTCCAGCTCACTTCAACAAATAAGATGAATCACTTTTGCAGGGAATCTCCTCCGCTCTCCTTTGCTGCTGTCTCCGAGCTCCGGAACTTGTTAGCGGTCCCTTCGTAGCCAGCCACGTGGAGGAGCCTCACTGCAATCCCCTCTTTTTGGTGATTCTCTCAGGGCAGGCTGCAGTGGTTGTTCCTCTCCAAGACTCGGAGTTTCGCGGCACTCCCTGCAGGGTGGGGGTGGGGTGGTCGGTACATTCAGACTATATAGCAATAGCAATAGCACTTAGACTTATATACCACTCAGTAGTGGGTTTCACTTACCTTTGTTACCGGTTCGGGAATGGGAGTGTGCAGGTGCATGCAGGTGCAACACTTCTGCGCATGTGCAGAAGCTTCTGCGCATGCGCAGAGCATTTTTGATGATGTCCAGGCGGGTGGGCAGAGCCTTCCACCACCGCTACCAGTTTGCCCGAACCGGTGAAAACTGGTAGCCACCCACCACTGATTACCGCTTCACAGTGCTTCACAGCCCTCTCTAAGTAGTTTACAGAGTCAGCATATTGCCCCCAACAATCCGGGTCCTCATTTTACTGACCTCAGAAGGATGGAAGGCTGAGTCAACCTTGAGCCTGGTGAGATTTGAACTGCCAAATTGCAGGCAGCCAGCAGCTGGCAGTCAGTAGAAGTAGTCTGCAGTACTGCATGCTAACCACTGGTCGACCAAGGCTCTTAGATAATACAGAATAACAAATTGAGAAGGGACATTGGAAGTCTTCTAGTCCAACCCTCTGCTCAACCAGGAGACCCTCTGCCATTCTGAACAAATGGTTATCCAATCTCTTCCTGAAACATCTTGCTAGGGCTTATTTTCTATTTGAGACTTATTTTCGGGGAAACACATTATATGTGAAAATACAATATATAGTGCTCACTATACAAATTTTATTAAATCTTCTAGCAAGACATTATAGAATGCAAAAGGTCATATTGATGATGCAGCCTTAAATCACATGAATATATTACAGAGATTACTTAAAAGTATATAATCCCATGCCTATTCTGATAAAGTTCATTCAGTTATAAGATTTGCATATTGTCTCAATCTTAAAAGATTAAAAGGTGTACATAAGATTATGGATTGTCAAATTCTTAATCATCCATCTGTGTCAAAAAATCATAATTAATCAGTCTCTAAAGGACTTTCGAAACAACGAAGTTTTAACAACTTATTAATAAGGCTCTAGAAGGCCATGAGAGCCCCACCTAATTTGGTGGGTAAGCTGTTCAAAGGAAGGGAGGGAGAGCCCACAGAGGATACTCATTTTTGTGCCCTCTGTTGCTCACAGTAAGTAATGTAAGCAGACATTATTTTAGCTTGGACAAGGCAGGGAGAGTCTATCTAGGATAGTTGATAGCATTAAGTCTGTTCCATAAGCATTTGGAGAACTGCATTTTGTACCATTGAAGTTTCCTGTGACTTTTCAAAGGAGCATTCCAGGTAAAAAAATAACATTAATTCAAATTAATTAAGAACAAGGGTACAAGTAACTTTCTTTAGTGCCCCATTCTAAAAAAAAGTCACAACTGAGGCACCAGTCAAGAGAGTAACAAAGTCCCTCCTAGCCCAAACTTCTAGGGAGAAAACTCTTTCTAGAATCTAGAGTTAAAGTTGGTATTATCACAAACTCAGCAACTTTCTGAATTATTACATTATGCCAAGTCTGTTTTTCCCATCTAGATCCTGACGACCTTTAGACTCTAGTTCAGGACTTCCACCATTCATTATTTGTCCTGGGGTGGAGATGTATAACTGCATATTATCAGCATATAACAGTGATGACAAACCCTTTTTTCCCCGGGTGATGAAAACGTGCACACAAGTGCTATCACACACATGCGCGTGCCCACACCTATAATTCAATGACCCCCAACACGCCACGCCCCTTCGCATGTGTGCCCCCCCGCTCCCCCGCTCCCCTGTTTCCCAACTTCCGGTGGGCCCGGTAGTCCCGTTTTTTCGCCCTCCCCAGGCTCCAGAGCCATTCTTGGAGCCTGGGGAGGGCGAAATTGCCCTCCCCTGCCCCCTGGAGGCCCTCCAGAGGCCAGAAATGCCCTCCCAGAGCCTCCGCGTGAGCTGAAAATCAACTGGCCGGCGCGCACATGCACACTGGAGCTGAGCTAGGGCAAAGGCTCACGTGCTGGCAGATATGGCTCCGTGTGCCACCTGTGGCATGCTTGCCATAGGTTTGCCATCACGGGCATATAATATCTCATCCCAAACAGATAGATGACTGGCAGGAGCTTCATATAGTAGTTACATTGGATAGAGGACACAACTGATCCCAGAAATATTCCATAACAGACTGTGAGGGCCGCCTGTCCCCCTCCAGTCAGGTTTATTGTTTTATATGTCTTGGTAGCGTAAAAATAGTGCTCAGAATAGATTTATGTTTAATTTTCTTTTTATGTCTCCCTGACCAAGGGTAACGCCCTCTGTTTCACTTCTCTCTTTCCTTAGAGGCTTGATTTTGCTGTTACAATATCTCTATGCTCTGCAGAATTGCTTAAGATATGCTTTATGTGAGAAATAGAAAGACTTTGAGTCGTTTCTTGAACAAACAAGAAAACAATTTATTTAAATACAAACTTCTCAGTAAATGTCAAGTAAATTTCTTTCAGCCACAACCAGCTATTCAATTCTTTTACACTTTTTCTTCCCCTCAGAGAACTCTCCTAGCTTTCCTGACTAAATCTAAGAAAACCCAGTTCTTCTTTGGATTAAGGCCTATAGATTAAAGCACGTTTCACCATTTATCTCTATCTAAAAATAACACAATATATCAATCACTAAAGTTCCCTGACCCTGGCACCTGTTTCCCACAGAACTGCCTAGAGCCTATCTTCTCTCCTGTTAACTTCCCTCTTGGACAGTTAAACTCAGGCAGAGAATCCTTCTAAACCTTCCCTCTTGGAAGTTACCACAAACAGAGCTCTCCTCAGCTCTTCCCACCTAGGCCTTTTATAGTTCCTGGCCCTGCTATCTATGATCCGATTGGCTGGCTCCTTATCATTTAATCTATCCCCCCTCCCTTCTGGAGAACTGGGATAAACACCTCCCCCTTTCTACTTACCATACATTTAAAAGCTGTTTGGCTCCATACTTACTTGTGTATACAATTCCTTTTAACCACACTTTTATACAACAACTTAACTCTTTTACATTCAGTACCTGTATGTGGGCACCACACAGACCATCTGAGGATCTGGACTCTCCCTCATTGCAATTTCTCCCACAAGGAAATTTGGTCTGTAACTGGAATCCAGGGCACTGTTGCTTTCTTTTAACCAATTGGGAGGGGCAGACCCACAATGATCTGGACAAGCCCACTGTCGTTACTGTGGCCATGAACTCTGAACTCTCTTCTGATCACAATACCAATTGGCAGAGGAAATCCATAACAACCCCACAATAAAGTCAAACAGCTTGGAAAATGATGTTACTATGAAGCTGGAAATACATGCAATAATTTGCCAATATACCAAGGACTTCATACAGACAATAATTTCACCATTACTTAATGTCTCTATTCCAGTCTTATCCCCAACCATCTACACTATAGTAATTCTTGCTAGGGTCTCCCAGTATATAATAAGCACTCTATTTACTTTATTTTGAGGTCAATTACCCCAATGCATTTTGAGAGATCTCATTGAGGAATACACTTCCATCTCATCTAGGTCTTGGTAACACATGCCTGTCTGCCCTCCTGTCCATAATTTTGTCACAGACATGGCATGATTTATTGCAATTATGTATGGCATTCAACAACATCAGCTAAGGCTGAAGCATCCAGAGTTGTGATTAGGGGATAAGAAGGCTTCCAATCTCTCTTTACCTTGAATGGCTTGCCCCACATTTAATTGTTCACATCTTTTTGGGAGTACTCTTCTGCACTGAACTCTTGCAAAAGACTACGTTAGTTTTTGAAGATCATGACATCTCATTTATCAACCAGAACTGTTTCTGACTGGCTACTTTTAATATGCAATTGCTTATATACTGTCATATTGTAAGTGCTCACTGACCACCCAATTTTCCCTCTTGTAATAATGCCAGGAAGAAGCTTTTTGAAAAAGTCTCTCTTTGCAAATCCTTTCCCCAGTCTTAATGGCCTATGAGCAGCCTTTCTATTAGCAAGTTGGCAGATTCTTAGAAGCATATACTGTGGAAAGGGATAATCAAAGAGTTCTTATTCTTCATTCATTGTTAATGTGCAATCTTCTTGCTCTGGAGTTGGCAAAAAAGCATGCTGTATATTACAAAGCCCCACAGACAGGCCCTATTTCATTTTAACAGCAAACCCAGTCAGCAGTGCTGTTCTTACAGTTTTAATGCAGAACAAGTTAAAGAAAGTATTAAAGGATTCCCCAGCTCTGATTTCTCTCCCAATTGAGTATCACCTATCAGTAGGAAAAAAACATCAATCACATTCTTAAAATGTGGAGGGGTAAGGTTAGGCAAATCTACACACATTTTGGGGTAGACGGTTTAGTCACCTTTCAAGTTATGAGTGTAAGAAGCTCAGAGGCATTTCAATTGAGCTATTTTTAGACACAAGTATAACTTTCTTCTCGAAGCTCAACTGACAGATGACACAGATAAGATACATTTTCTCAAAATTATATAACAGAATAACAGAATTGGAAGGGACCTTGGAAGTCTTCTAATCCAACTGCCTGCTCAAGCAGGAAACCTTATATCATTCCAGACAAGTTGCTGTCCAGTCTCCTCTTAAAAGCCTCCAGTGATGAAGCATCCACAACTTCTGAAGGCAAGCCATTCCACTAGTTAATTGTTTTCACTGTTAGGAAATTACTCCTTAGGATCCAATCTGGGTTGGTCACTGGGACCAGAGTTCAGTCTTCCGAGCTTTCAGACTCATTTGTATTTGTATTTGTTTATTTGTCAAGCATATATGATTATAAGCAAAGTATAAACAGTAAAACATGGCTGAATATATATGTAATAGTACAAGCATGAATAAGAGTAAAAGAGATAAGAATATATGTGTACATTAGGACAGGAATGGTAGGCACGATTGTGCGCTTATGCACACCCCTTACCGACCTCTTAGGGATGGGGTGGGGTCGATGGTAGATAATCTGAGGTTGAAGTTTTTGGGGTTAGGGGAAGAAACTACTGAGTCAGGTAAAGTGTTCCAGGCATTGACAACTCTGTTGTTGAAGTCGAATTTTTTGCAATCAAGTCTGGAGCGGTTTACATTAAGTTTGTATCTATTGTGAGCTCATGTATTATTGCGGTTGAAGCTGAAGTAGTCATTAACAGGTAGGACATTGAGGCAGATAATTTTGTGAGCTACACTTAGGTCAGATCAAAGGCGGCGGAGTTCTAAATTTTGAAGTCCCAAAATTTCAAGTCTGGTTTCATAAGGAATTCTGTTGTGAACAGAGGAATGTAATACTCTTCTTGTGAAGTATCGCTGGACATTCTCAATTGTGTTAATGTTAATATGTAGTGTGGGTTCCAGATTGATGAGCTGTATTCAAGAATCGGTCTAGCAAATGTTTTGTATGTTCTGGTTAAGGGTACAATGTTACCAGAGAAGAAGCTGCGCAAGATTTGGTTAACCACTCTTAATGCCTTCTTTGCTATGTAGTTGCAGTGGGCTCTGGCACTTAAATCGTTAGAGATGAGTACTCCGAGGTCCTTTACTGAGTGAGGATCATCATCAAGGTCATGATCATCAAGTTTGTATTTTGTGTTTTGATTATTTTTGCCAATGTGTAAAACTGAGCATTTGTTGATAGAGATTGGTAGTTGCCACTTGTTTGACCATTCAGATATATAGTCAAGGTCTTTTTGAAGGGTTGTAGTATTGTCTGTGGTGTTGAATTGTTTTACATCATCTGCGAAGAGGACGCAGTTGCTTTGTATAATATCACAAATGTCGTTTATGTAAAGAATGAAGAGAGTAGGTCCTAAAACGCTTCCTTGGGGAACACCGCTTTTAACAGGTACAGGGTTTGATAGAGATGATCCTATTTTAACCACTTGTTGTCTGTTTGACAGGAATGCAGTTATCCATTTGTGTAGGAGGCCAGAGATGCCATAAGATTTTAGTTTTAGGAGTAGTTTGTCGTGTACTACGGAGTCAAAGGCTTTGCAAAAGTCTGTGTAGATTGCATCTATTGCTTTGCCCTGGTCGAGTTTTGTAGTCCATATGTTTTTACAATGTAGAAGTTGAAGGTTGCAGGATAACATTTTTCTGAAACTCTCACAAATGTTTGTGAGAGAGTAGGTTGTTTGTCTCTAAGTGGAGGGTAATGGATTGGTTGATGATTGATTCCATGACTCTGCAGGTGGCGCAACATAAGGAGATTGGTCTATAATTTTCAACTAGGTTGGGGTCTCCCTTTTTGAAGACAGGGATAACCGTGGCTAGTGACCATAGGTTGGGTAGGGTGCTGGTTCTGAGAGATACGTCAAAGATAATGCTTAGAGGTTCTGATAGGACAGTGGAAAGTTTTTTTAAGAAGTAAGCACAAAGTCCATCTGGTCCTATGGATAGGGATGGTTTTAGGTTGTGTAGAGCCTTTCTAACCTTGTCTTCTGTAAAGTCGGTTTGTATTAGATCATTATCATTGTGGTTCGACTAGGGAATATAGGACATGAGTTGTTGCTGTT